>CM065593.1:375151122-375189306 GCA_033119425.1 Bufotes viridis | reverse complement strand
GCCAGGATCTCTCCTTTCATGGTGTCATAATCGGCCGCTTGGTACGTCCGCCAAGTCGAAAAACACCTGCTGGGGTCCGGAAGCCAGGAACGGAGCGACCACCTCAGCCCACTGGTCGCGGGGCAGCTTCTCCCTCACGGCCACTTTTTCGAAGACTGCCAGGTAGGTCTCATGCATCGTCCTCGGGGGTCATCTTGGGAATCGCCGCACGGACCGCTTTCCGGGCATCATGGGCACGGTGAGAGGCTCCAGTCGCTTGCAACGCCATTACATGCTGCAACAGCAGCTGGTTTGTCTCCTGCTGCTGCTTGCTGGCCTCCCGCTGCTGTAAATTGGCCTCCACGAGCTTTTACAACTGCCTCCATTTTGTCAGGGTTCACGGGTTGAAACTTTGCCGGCTTGACATATGACGTTAACTTTTGCTCAGCAAAAACAAACAAAGTTCGGCGTTCACGCCAGCCTCACTACGCATGCCCGCATCCGACACCAAATGTGGGGATTCGCTCTGAGTAGATAGGACCAGCGGGTGCAGTACAGAGGCAACGTTCAAGCTTGTAAATTAAATGTCCGTGTTTTATTCACACAACAAAAAGAGCATCACAAAAACAGGTGGCTTGGTGTTTGTTCACACACACAAAAGTCCATAAACGGAAGAGTCACCTTAGCTCCTTGGTGTTAGCAAGTCCATAGACAGGCTTTTTCCAGGCAGCCTGTTCGGTTTCTACAGAGGTCTGAGCCCTCCAGCTTGGCTCCAGCCGCAGGTCCCAAAAAGCAGCCCTCAGCTCCCAGCACTATTAGCAGCTCCAGGACAATCACACACTCAGACACAGCTGATGGCTGTGTTTTATACCCAGCCGAAAACATGGACTGGACCGTGGGGAGCAGCCACCCACCCTACTCTTTAGCTGCTCCCAGTAAGAGCCGGTCCGGATCGGCTCTGCAGCCATGCTATTTAAACAGAGTCAAGCAGCACTAGCTGCTGCAGACCAAAAACCCGGCTCTTACCTCACCGAGGCCCAGCAACCTCGGTGACACGTACCTGCCATCGCATATGACACCTTGCACCTTACCACACTACATAGAAACCATCAGCAAGTTGGTGAGCAGTTGCTATCTCTGCTGAAGGATTATACTATGGATTTAAGAGTATTCTTTTATAGCTTATGTGAGCAATAAAGGACAGCTCGGGTGCTTAACCACAAATAGCCGAGGCTCACAAACGTCACAGTATTCTAGCAGAGCTTCCTGTCTTGATGGAGGTTGATTGTTGGACTGCTCTCCTGTGTTGCTGACTTCCTGTGAACTACAGGATTACGTCACCTATCAAATTGGTCCAGGCAGCTCTCAGATACCTCCTCTCTCCACCAAACTATGCCCATCCTGTTCCTCTCTATGACCCACCCCCTGTGTATAAAATCCTGCTGAGGATATCATTTCTACATTGTAACAGAACAGGAATACAGTGATATAATAGATGGATCTCTGCAATTATTTGCTTCAGAGTCATAAAAATTCTCAACTCACAAACTACTATCTGTGTTAACTGTGTGGAAAATTTCCAGCGTACTGTATTTCTATGAGATATAACGTCACACTGCTCTCACCTCACTCCCACCAATGGTCTATGCTATCTGTATGTTTGTTGTATAAGTTGCAGCTTCACATTGTCCCTGAATCCCACTGTTTATACCATCTGTGAGTTCTTTGTGCAGAATCTCCAGTGTTTTTCTATGAGATGCAGCTTTGCACTGCTCTCCAATGACTCACACTTTCCCTACTATGTGTACATGCTGTGCACAGACTTGTCAGTATATTTCTCTGAGGTGTGGTTTCGAAGTGCTCTCATCTGACTCACTATGGCTGTCTATACTATCTGTGTGAGCAGTGTGCAGAATCTCCAATGTATTCCTATGAGTGCTTAACTTCACACTGCTCTCACCTGACTAGATGTCTATGCTATCTGTGTTTGCTGTGTGTAGAATCTCCAGTGCATTTCTATAAGTTGCAGCTTCACATTGCTCCTCACTGACTCATACTGTCTATAATATCTGTGAGTTCTTTGTGCAGAATCTCCAGTGTATTTCTATGAGATGCAGCTTTCCACTACACTGTATTTCTATGAGATGCAGCTTTCCACTGGTCTTACGCTGTCTATACTATATGTGCATGCTGTGCACAGGAATTGTCAGGTGTGGTTTGAAGTGCTCTCATCTGACTCACTATGGCTGTCTATACTATCTGTGTGGTGAGCAGTGTGCAGAATCTCCAATGTATTCCTATGAGATGCAACTTCACTGCTCTCACCTGACTAGATGTCTATGCTATCTGTGTTTGCTGTATATAGAATCTCAGTGCATTTCTATAAGTTGCAGCTTCACATTGCTCCTCACTAACTCACACTGTCTATAATATTGGTGAGTTCTTTGTGCAGGATCTCCAGTGTATTTCTATGAGATGCAGCTTTCCACTGCTCTCACATGACTCACACTGTCTATACTATTTGTGTGTGCCATGCACAGAATTGTCAGTGTATTTCCTATGGGATGCAGTTTTCAAAAGTGCTCTTATATGACTCACCATGCCTGTCTGTACTATCTGTGTGAGCAGTGGAAGAATCTCCAGTGTATTTAGATGAGATGCAGATTCATGTTGCTCTCCATCAATTAACACTGTCTGTACTATCTATAAGATCTCTGTGCAGAATTTCCAGTGTATTTCAAAGAGATATAGCTTCTCACTGTTCTTGTATGACTCACATTAATTATCGGCACTTATCTGTGAGTGCTGTATGCAAAAGCTGCAGTGTATTTCTATAAGATGCAGCTTTCCACTGCTCTCCCTAATTAAATCCCTGACCAGCAGCTCAAGAACAGCAGTTTATTGATAATCTCTAATGTTTGTTATAACTGTTTATGTTAGGGAGCAGGACTGCAGGGGTATTAGGATACAAAGATTCAATCTGCCGTACAGACCACACTCAACACACAGAGCTCTCTTATTAAGATAGCAGATCCATCAACACCAACTTATTCATAGTTTCTAATACTTGGATGAGCATATGTAAATGAGCAGAGGGACAAGGCAATGTGGTGTTAACAAGCTAATCAGATCCACAGGCTATTCAAACGAAGACATGAATATGTGTTGGAAACATCATATAAAGGTACAAAATGGATCCATTAAAAGCTACTTGCCGACAGTTTCCATGTAGGAAAAGGTGAAAGGTGAAATATATTTAGCAGATTAAACTTCAATAATACTAACATCCACCTCTCCCATACCCTAGATCAATACTTTGTAGGAACACCATTCACAGTAATTCCAGCTGCAGTCTTTGGGTTATGTCTCTACCAGCTTTACACATCTAGAGGCTGAAATTTGTGCCCATTCTTCCTTGCAGAAGAGCTCACACTCAGTCAGATTGGATGGAAAGCGTCTGTGAACAGTATTTCAAGTTTTGCCACAGATTCCCGATGGGATTTAGGTCTGGACTGTGACTGGGCCGTTCTAACACATGAAGATGCTTTGATCTAAACCCTTCCATTGTAGCTCTGGCTGGATGTTGAGGGTCGTTGTCCTGCTGGAAGGTGAAATTCCGCCCCACTCTTTGCAGCCTCTACCAGGTTTTCCTCCAGGATTGCCCTGTATTTAGCTCCCCCTTTTGCTCTGCCCTGCGTGGATTCGGCGTACACGTGCGCAGCGCAGTATCCTGTGCTCAGGAGTTAGCATCAGCCAACCTGTGTATTGTCCCTGCCCCTCTGGGTATTCGGTTCGGGTAAGTTACCTACAGCCATAACACGTCTCTTCAGTCCCAGTTGGGCGGTGTGTCGGCTCCTTAGGTGAGGAGGAGCAGCACCACCACACTCGAGCGTTACTGCCTGGCAGCTGTTCAGCTCCCCACGCGGCAGTCTCGTTAGGGTGCAGGAGTCAGCGGGACTCCGTCCTCGGCCACGATTCCAATGTATTGCACGGGCCGCCGTGCTCGTAGAGAGGCAGGGGAAGGGTGGAGGAGGGGTCTGATTGGCTTCAGTTAGCTGCTATGCTTCCCAGTGAACTGTGAGTCCAGGTATTTGCTCATTAGTTTCAGGGGCTCCTATGTATGAAATGTTTTATGGGAAAAATAAATAAAAATAATATATATATATATATATATATATATATATATAAATATAGTAGCTCACTCACCAGGTGGCGGTGCGTCACACTGCTGAGCTTGTCCTAATATCTGCTATTATCCACAGTTAGAGATGTCGCATGCGTCTGATATTGTGGAAGGCTCAGTGGATGAGAACGTCGCCAGGATGTCAGAAGCTGGCAGCATACCATCACTCCGTGGCTGGACCATTCCCAGACTTACATGTGAGCTGTTGAAATGGGGTATCCCTTTCTTGGCCTCGGCTAGGAAGGCAGGGCTGTACCGCTTGCTGGTGGCCATTACTGCGGGTCCCTCGTCATGACAAAGTTTCGATGGCGACTCTACAGACTTCTCCTACTCAATTGCACGTGATGGTCAATAACCCAACATCGTCGATTAACGAGTATTCAGGCAAGGCTGGAGACAGTAGAGGCTCGGAAGGTTGCTGCCACTAATCCCACTCCAGGATTTACCGGTTGCCTCCACATCAGCTACAGGCCCTCAGGTACCGTCACCTCCGTGCCCAACATTACGTCGGCACACTTCATCCGGCCAATATCAAGAAGGACATACTCGAGGGCAGAGATGTGAATCTCGCATCTTTACTGACTGCTACCAGGGACATATCCGATAATGAGGCCATCACATGTGGTGATGTTTCCGTGGTTCTTAGGGCCGCGATCACAGGCTCAATAGAAAACTAACGATTCCAGAATTCATTCTGGTATTTATCTTATACAGAGATGTCATCTGTTCTGTCCTCCCAGACAGAAGAGAAGAGATTGGATCTGTACCTTTATAGAGTTAGTGATTTGGGGCATAAGTACGGCGGCACCGCATTCTACGATTACCAATGTTCTTTTTTCCACGAGCCGCTGCAGGTCTCAGTCAGTTCCAGTTCACCACAAACTGGGCTAACATTGATACTGAGCTCTTCTGCAGACATTTTGCCGGGCTCAAAGCACATCATGTGCTCAGTTTCAATCCATTTTCATACAGCCGAGGGTGTCATCTTGCAGCTGGTTGTGCGGAGACAACCCCAGAGTCTCTGCAGCTGGCCTGTCGGATGCTCACAAGGGTACTGGCATAGTGGACAAGTTGGGTCGACCTATCAAATTTTTAGGTAGATCCCAAATTTGCAATAATTTTTTTCTCAGCTTGCAATTATGGCCAATGTTGCCTGCTCCATGTGTGCAATAATTGTTTCAGGAGCTCACCCCAAGGTGGCGTGTACATTAAAATCGGACAACTCCTACATGAGTGTCATTAACACCGATTATTTACAGCTTTGTCTGCAAGGTCATCACAAAACCGAATTCATCAAATTCCTGATCACAGGATTCGTGATGGGCTTCCATACAGGTCTGGTCACACTGCCTGAGGTCACGTACTGAGTGCAGAAACTTATAGTCGGCGAGAAAGCACCAAATTCAGTAGACAAGTTGCTACAAACAGACTGAGAAAGGGTTTCTTATCGGCCCTTCTCGGCATCACCATTGACCACTGGAGAGTCAGTCGGGTAGGGGTAGTTCAGGAACAAGGAAAGGTTAATTTACAACCTTTCCGCCCTGCCTGATTCTCATATTCCCAGCTTAAATTCCCTTATTCCGTCAGAAGAAGTGAGTATGAAATATTCCACCATAGATCAAGGTCGAGGGCCCTTCCAGTGTCATCACCTTTTTAGGGATCGTGTTGGATTCAGAGAATATGGTAAGCTAGACTACCAGAAGATAAGTTAGTCAGGATCAAGTAAGTCATCCACAAGTTCACACTAGTCAGGGTAACAACCAAGGCAGATCTACAGTCACTGTTGGGTATGTTAAATTTTGCCATGTGCATCATTCCCCAGGGCAGGTCATTCATTTCCCGGGTGCTGGCCCTTATTCCTGAAGCAGCTTATCAGGACAGCCCAGTTCAGTTAGGCAGCGCAGGCCATGGCAGATCTGGTAATGTGGGATCATTTCTTAGGCACCGGAATGGGGTTTCTTTCTTCATACCTGCCGCCAGTGAATCTTCTCCCATGGTCTTTTCTGACACGTCAGCCAGTACTGGTTTTACCGCCATTTTGGCACTCACTGGTTGGCCGAACATAGCCAATGAAGTTAGGCAGATTCCAGGTTTCCTGCACACTTCAGCCTTATTCAAACTCTACCCCATCGTGGCGGCTGCACATGTTTGGGGTAGTTATGGAGCCAATTCACAGTCATATTTATTTCAGATAATTCTGCCACAGTAGATATTTTGATGAGAGGGAGGTCCAGGTCGCCGCACGTGATGTCTTCCGTCGAGATGTCTAGTCCAGCTCTCCCTGTTGCATAATTTCCATTACTATTGTTCCAATGTCGAGAGTACCCAGAACCTGGCGGCAGACGTCTTGTCACGGGCTAACTTCTCCCCTCTTTGCAGATCATGCCAGAAGCAGACAACATAGGGGCCACAGTTCCACCTTTCTCTGCATTAATTCTGAACTAACCCAGCCATCTGGTCACCGTGCACCGCTTGGTTGCCAGGTCACTGTCAGCCAGAACGACCAGGAGTTACAGTACGGGTTGGAACTTGTTCTGTAGGTTTCAAGAAAAATATCCCAGCGGGACTCCGATTTTGTTGAGTATATTCTGGCCTTTATTGGTTACTGCCATTCAGAATGCAAGCTGCCACATTCGAGATTCAACATTAACCTCCATTAGTCATCCGGAAAGGGGCTTTATTTTCGCTCACGTTATTAAGGCCGCCTTTGGGGGTTTAAAGCCCAGTCGAGGTAAATTGTGCAGGAAGGCATTTCTAGTAAATTATTTGAGACTTGTCAGACATGTTGGATAAAGCCCCTTCGGGGTACTCCCTAGCTTAGTGATGTCTACCTAGCGTTCTACGGTTTCATGAGGCCTGGCGAGTTCACATGTAAGACCTCCAACAGTAGGTTCATCAGCATCAAACAGTTGAGCCAGAGCCCAGATGGTTTGGTTTGTCATTACCAGTCACCAAGACTTCCCAGACAGGTCCCCCAACTCAGGTCACCTTCTTCCCGACTTCCTATACCCGGTGTCGGTGTTGGACCTTCATGAGTTACTAACTGTTTAGCTGACCGTGACCCAGAGGACCATTGTTGCCCTTCCCCATGATGCCATTAACCACCTCACAATTTGTAGCGCATATCCGTTATTTAAGTTCACGAATCTAGGGTTGAACCCGTTACCGTGTCAGGGCACTCTTTCAGGATAAGCGCTGCATCCACAACATCTAGAATCGGGTCGGCTCACATTGTTCAGTAAACTAGGCCGTGCTTGTAATAAACTTGCTAATTTTGCAGTACTGGTGTTTTGCCCTCTTTTCCAGGTATCCCTACTACGCATCGGATATGGCACAAGTCAAACCGCTTAGTTCTAGTTAGGTAGGTTGAGGTTGGTCCCATGGGGTTTCACTTCCTGATAGCCACGACCACAAATATATATCACATACTTTTTACTTTTTATCTTTAAACTTTTCTCATTAATTACATATGAATCAAGTAAGAACAGTAATCTGGCGCTGATGATACTTCACTGATCTTTTGTAAGTATAAGGAAAACTGCTTCTGCCAATTAGTAACACCGAGCCTCTCAAAAAAACAAGAAGAGACCAATCACCTCAACTGGTGAGCAAATGCATTCTACAGGGCACTGTAGAGAACCCCTCCGTCAATTTTGAAAGTGGCAATCCTTTACAACTAGTAATTAGTGAAATAAAAAATTACAGTTCTAGGAAATTTTAAGAGTCTTCAGAAGGATGAAAACAATGAAGCCACTTCACTACCAAACAAGACAGTACTCGGACAAGTATCATACATCTGGCACTGTAGAGCGAAGAATGAATCAAATAGTGATAAAAATGTATATTATTAATACATAGGAGGCAGTATTATAGTAGTTATATTCTTGTACATCGGAGCAGTATTATAGTAGTTATATTCTTGTACATAGGAGGCAGTATTATAGTAGTTATATTCTAGTACATAGGAGCAGTATTATAGTAGTTATATTCTAGTACATAGGAGCAGTATTATAGTAGTTATATTCTAGTACATAGAGCAGTATTATAGTAGTTATATTCTTGTACATAGGGGCAGTATTATAGCAGTTATATTCTTGTACATAGGAGGCAGTATTATAGTAGTTATATTCTAGTACATAGGAGCAGTATTATAGTAGTTATATTCTAGTACATAGGAGCAGTATTATAGTAGTTACAGTTGTGTTCAAAATTATTCAACCCCCAATGCTGTAAAGGGTTTTAGGAATTTAGTGTACATTTGTAATTGTGTTCAGAATGAAATCTTACAAGGACTTTTTAAAGAACCAAATGCAACTAAAATGACATCAATTGTTTTTGTAATACAGTATTAAATGTTTTTTTGTGATTTCTTCATTGACACAATTATTCAACCCCTTAAAGACGACCGCTCTTAAGAACAGAGGTTCATTCAAGTGTTTTTCGATCAGGTATTGAAAACCCCTGTGGATGTCAAGGAGCAGCAATCAAGCAGAATAAGCCCCAATTAGGCAGATGTAAAATGACTGTGATACTCAGCTCCTTCTAGACATTTACTGGTGTGTTTACAGACATGGTGAAGTCAAGAGAATGGTCAGGAAGACAAGAGAAGAGGTGATTTCTCTTCACAGGAAGGGCAATGGCTATAAGAAGATTGCAAAGATGTTAAACATACCAAGAGACACCATAGGAAGCATCATTCGCAAATTCAAGGCAAAGGGCACTGTTGAAATGCTACCTGGTCGTGGCAGAAAGAAGATGCTGACTTCGACTGCTGTGCGCTACCTGAAGCGCAAAGTGGAGAAAAGTCCCGATGTGACTGCTGAGGAACTGAAAAAGATTTGTCAGATCACGGGTACTGAAGTTTCAGCTCAGACAATAAAGGCGCACACTGCGTAATGAAGGCCTCCATGCCAGAACTCCCAGGCGCACCCCCTTGCTGTCTCCAAAGAATAAGAAGAGTCGACTGCAGTATGCCAAAAGTCATGTGGACAAACCACAAAAGTTTTGGGATAGTGTTCTGTGGACTGATGAAACAAAATTAGAACTGTTTGGGCCCATGGATCAACGCTATGTTTGGAGGAGGAAGAACAAGGCCTATGAAGAAAAGAACACCTTGCCTACTGTGAAGCATGGCGGGGGTCAATCATGCTTTGGGGCTGTTTTGCTTCTACAGGTACAGGGAAGCTTCAGCGTGTGCAAGGTACCATGAATTCTCTTCAGTACCAGGAAATATTGGATGAAAATGTGATGCAGTCCGTCACAAACCTGAGGCTTGGGAGGCGTTGGACCTTTCAACAGGACAATGATCCCAAGCATACCTCCAAGTCCACTAGCAGCATGGCTGCAGATTAAAGGCTGGAACATTTTGAAGTGGCCATCGCAGTCACCAGACTTAAATCCGATTGAGAACCTCTGGTGGGACTTAAAGAAAGCAGTTGCAGCGCGCAAGCCTAAGAATGTGACTGAACTGGAGGCTTTTGCCCATGAAGAATGGGCGAAGATACCCGTAGATCGCTGCAAGACACTTGTGTCAAGCTATGCTTCATGTTTAAAAGCTGTTATAACTGGAATAATTTTGAACATCAACTGTATATTCTTGTACATAGGAGCAGTATTCTAGTAGTTATATTCTTATATATAGGAGCAGTATTATAGTAGTTATATTCTTGTACAGAGGAGCAGTATTATAGTAGTTATATTCCTGTACATAGGAGGCAGTATTATAGTAGTTATAGTCTTGTATATAGGGGCAGTATTATAGTAGTTATATTCTTGTACATAGGCAGTATTATAGTAGTTATATTCTTGTACATAGGAGGCAGTATTATAGTAGTTATAGTCTTGTATATAGGGGCAGTATTATAGTAGTTATATTCTTGTACATAGGAGGAGTATTATAGTAGTTATATTCTTGTACATAGGAGCAGTATTATAGTAGTTATAGTCTTGTACATAGGGGCAGTATTATAGTAGTTATATTCTTGTACATAGGAGGCAGTATTATAGTAGTTATATTCTTGTACACAGGAGCAGTATTATAGTAGTTATATTCTTGTACATAGGAGCAGTATTATAGTAGTTATATTATTGTACATAGGAGGCAGTATTATAGTAGTTATATCCTTGTACATAGGAGCAGTATTATAGTAGTAATATTCTTGTACATAGGAGGCAGTATTATAGTAGTTATATTCCTGTACATAGGAGCGGTATTATAGTAGTTATATTCCTGTACATAGGAGGCAGTATTATAGTAGTTATATTCTTGTATGTAGGAGCAGTATTATAGTAGTTATATTCTTGTACATAGGAGCAGTATTATAGTAGTTATAGTCTTGTATATAGGGGCAGTATTATAGTAGTTATATTCTTGTACATAGGAGCAGTATTATAGTAGTTATATTCTTATACATAGGAGCAGTATTATAGTAGTTATATTCTTGAACATAGGAGGCAGTATTATAGTAGTTATATTCTTATACATAGGAGGCAGTATTATAGTAGTTATATTCTTGTACATAGGAGCAGTATTATAGTAGTTATATTCTTGTATATAGGAGCAGTATTATAGTAGTATATATTCTTGTACATAGGAGGCAGTATTATAGTAGTTATATTCTTGTACACAGGAGCAGTATTATAGTAGTTATATTATTATACATAGGAGGCAGTATTATAGTAGTTATATTCTTGTACATAGGAGGCGGTATTATAGTAGTTATATTCCTGTACATAGGAGGCAGTATTATAGTAGTTATATTCTTGTACATAGGAGCAGTATTATAGCAGTTATATTCTTGTACATAGAGCAGTATTATAGTAGTTATAGTCTTGTACATAGGGGCAGTATTATAGTAGTTATATTCTTGTACATAGGAGCAGTATTATAGTAGTTATATTCTTGTACATAGAAGGCAGTATTATAGTAGTTATATTCTTGTACATAGGAGCAGTATTATAGTAGTTATATTCTTGTACATAGGGAGCAGTATTATAGTAGTTATATTCTTGTACATAGGAGCAGTATTATAGTAGTTATATTCTGTGTACATAGGAGCAGTATTATAGTAGTTATAATCTTGTACATAGGAGGCAGTATTATAGTAGTTATATTCTTGTACATAGGAGCAGTATTATAGTAATTATATTCTTGTACATAGAAGGAAGTATTATAGAAGTTTGTTATGGTATAACCCGGTATAGTGAGGGTTAATCACCGTTCGAGCGATTCCCTGGCGAAGAACAGCAACCCACACACTCAAATCCACCGAACTGGAAACATACAAAATCCTGCTTTCCTGGAACAGGCAAGAGAACATTCCAAAGTAGCAATTCCGCCCAGAATATCGAGACGAGGCTCCGTATGGATGGTTAAACAGGAATCCGCCTTACACACCTTGAAGTACAACTCTTTCCTGGTATTATTCTGAATGTAAGACTTTTCTATACCCTACTTCTTTAAACGTCAGACCATGGTCCAGGTACTGGGGAGGAAGTCACAAGTCAACCGACCCCTCTTGAGACTGCCGCCTCGCACTCAAGATTCTGAAAAAGGCAATATCCAGTCCATGACACTGTTCACTCCACAGGAGCTGTTCTCCGAGTCCAGGCAACCAAAATTAACTTTTAGGAACAAGGAGTCAAAGAACACCCTTGGATTTATCGTAACCAGCCCACTCTCTCTCTCTGTAGGTAGGTGATCCCTTTTTAACTGGGTTCAACCTCTTCCCCAAAAGAAGCTGGAAGAACAGGCTAAAGAGCCTAGCTGAGAAAGATTCTGGCAAATGAAAGACAACCGTCACCGCCGGTTCTGGGAGACGGATCGCTCAGAGGTTCCTCTCTGTCTTGTGTATAGACGTTCTTTGTTTTGGTTTCACTTTGCTCAGTTCCTTTCTCTCCCTAGCTGCCTCTTATCTTGATTAGTTGGTTTGCTTTATATTCTCTCCCTTACTGCTTCTCCTTGCGGTTTATATTACTTCCTGGATGAAGTGTGTGCTGCTGGAGTTGTTTTGCTCTAAGATAAGTGCATTCAGGTTTACTTTGTGTTTTGTTTGTGGCTTGATTCTAGGTGACCCTGACTCCCTCCGTATTCTGTGCAGGGAGCCGGTGCAGGCGTTCCCCTCACTACTATAGGGAATTCAGGTGTCACTCAGTTATTAGTACGAGGGCATGTATTTGTCTACCACCGGGACCTGGTAAGTCTTCAACATTTTAACCCTTTCTGTATAGGTCAGTCTCCAGTTCTTCCATCGCTGAACCTTTGCATTTCCGGCTTTCAATCTTTCTTTCCAATTTAGCCTGGCATTATCTTCCCCTCCCAAATTTAACCCCTAAGATCTTAATATGGGTGGAGGCTTTGCATGATTTGGCAGATCAAAGTCATGATCAGAATTCAGCGTCCAGAAAGCTTGACTCTTCTCAAGATTGACCAGAGACCCTAAGGCCTCCGAGTAGCTTCTCATGGCCATAGACAACATCTTAACCTAACGGGGCTCAGATATCACCACAGTCACATCATCCGCATAGGCAACAACACTCAGAGGCAAGCAGTCGGGGACCGGTACCCCGAAAATCACACTCCTGCAGTGATCTCAGGAGCAGGTCTAAGGCAAAAACATACAGCAGTGGACTCAGTGGGCAACCCTGTCTCACCCCAGCCTCAACCCTGAACATGTCACCCTGCCAACCATTGACCAGAGGAAAGCTCTCTGCCTCTCCAAACAAGATTTTTAGCCAATTAATAAATTGTCCTCGGAATACCGTGCTTGGACAAAGTGGCCCATAGATACTCATGGCTCTACTCTGTCGAAGGCTTTTGCCTAGTCAAGACCTACAACATATCTCCCACACCTCAGAGCTTTACATCTCTCAAACATCTCCCTTATCGAGATGACTGCTCCAGAGATGTTCCGCCCTTTACTGTGCCGAACTGACAGCCTGCCAACAGTGCCCGGGACAAACAGACTAATCTAGAGAACAGGATTTTTGCCAGAATCTCCCTGTCGACATTCAAGAGGGCAATTGGCCTCCAGTTCTTGGATGTCACTAGGCTCTGTCCTTACCTTTGAGACAGCACAATTAGCGATGACACCCTCATGGGTGGAGGCATCAAGTGATTTTCTAGACAATTTTTGTACACGTCCACGAGGATTGGAGCTACGTGGTCTCTGAACTTGTTATAAAATTCTGCTGTTATACCATCTGGACCTGGTGCCTTCTTCAGATATAATTCATCAATGACCACTTTAGCCTCCTCCATCGTCAATTCTGCTGTTAAAGGAGAAAAGTCCACATCGATAGTATCAAGGCCTGGAGTTGCCTTCAAGAATTGAGCCATCTTCTCTCTATCCAAACTTTCATCAGAAACAGGTCAGCATAGTATTATCTCACCACCCCCAGGATACCCTCCCAAGATCCCTGCAAAACACCCTGAGAGTCAGTGAGACCTGCAGACCACTTTTTGCCACACCCTCCCGGCAGTTCTCAAAGGGATCAAGTGACCCTAAGGTCCCATAATCCAGTTCCAGAACCAGGAGGTGTACCTGCTGTACTGATACTGCCATATCTCAGATTTCAGTCGGTTGATCTTTTGTTTTCATCCTCACCTGCTGAATACAGTGACTCCAATTCTTTCCGCTAGCTTGAGATACTGGCTATACTTACTCCTCCCTTTCTCCTGATCTTCTCCTTGATCTGATCTCATCCTTGATGTCCTCCCTCCAGTCAGCCATGTTGTCGTAAAAGTCTACTCTCTGTAGTTGATGCCGAAAAAGAGAGAGGACACAATCCTGAAATAAGGATCCTCCAGAAGACTGGAGTTAAGTCTCCATAACCCCTATCAATATCAGGGCGCTTCATGGATCCCAAGCAGAAAAAGAAGGCCAGGTGATCTGAATAGGGACTTCTCGCTCCTTTATCCCACTAAGAGTCTCTTCCGGACTAACAAAGCTAACTCTATCCTACTCCTTCTGTCGGCACAAGAGTAGGTGAAGTTAGGCTTCCTACCTCCCTAGTGTGAAGACATCACCTGAGACCTGCCTGAGAGATTATGTTATTTAAGACTTTAGAGTCCCTGGTCACTGCTCGGCCAGAGGATCTGTCACACAATGTTCTAGAAACATTGAAATCTCCAGCCATTACCACAGGAACTGAGGTAAAGAGATACTGCTTCACCTCACTGAACAACTCGATTCTTTCTGCCACTGACTGTGGGCCATAGATATTAATGAGCCGGAGCCTTCTACCATGTATAGTGACTTCTAGAACCAGACATCTTTCCATCGCCACCTCTGTTAACCGATGTGCTGTCACATTATTGGTGGTGAAGATGAGTAGCCACCCCGGCATAAGGCTCCACAGCCAGTGACCAAAAAGAAGGACCAGACCACCAATCTCTTTTTGCCTCACCTAAAACCCTAATGTGGTCAGACGGGTCTCCTGCAAGAAGATGACATCTGCCCAGATACCTGAGATGGTCGTACACAGCGATGTCCGTCTCTTACTTTTATACTGTTCACTTTACGTGAAGCTATTTTTAAAGCTGTTGTAAAACTAGCAACTCACACCATGCCCTGCTTTAGGCTGATCGCTGTAGGTAGTCTGGGCATGCTGGGACTTGTAGTTTTGCAACAGCCGGAGAGCTCTCAGGTTGGCCATCCCTGTTCTACAGCTACGGGTCTCCTTTTTGTTGGGGGTCTCCCTGTGTCGCCTTCACATTCAAAAATCTAATCTTTGTAGCTCTTGCTCATAATCACCATCTGACTCTGTCAGAACCTCGTACCTATTAGATATCATCATTACATCTGCACCTGCATTTTTTCCCCTTTGGCCCATGTTGTAATCTGCCTCAGGCTTACGGAGGAGGCATCTTTTTCTCCGTTTGCCCTTCTTGCTCTCCTCAGGTACAGATGGTGATACAGGCGAAGCTCCGTCTGACTGTTGTTGGACCTGAGGGACAGTCTCCATGTCACCCTGCACACTCTCTGAGCCCTGATGTTCTGGCTCTACACTATCTGACGAACCTTGTTGGACTTCTTGCCTGGTCAGTATTGTCCCTGACATCAAGGCCTCCTCCTCTACAGCCTCTGCTTCTTCTACCAGTTCCTCATCAGGAAGCTCTTTACAGATGTTGTGCCATGCATCTGGGCAATCTCTGTGAGGGTGGCCCATGTTTCCACACAGATTACATCTGATGGTCTGACAGCTTGCAACTTGCATGGCCGACCTCACCACATGGATTGCACTTGCACTTTACCACAGTGCAGGCACTGGCCAGATGACCGGCCTTCCCACATCTGAAGCACTTCCTGGGCTGACTAGGGTAGAAGCAGACACCATTCTCTCTACCAAACCTGGGGAAATTAGCCCAGAACCTATCCAGATTACACATGAGCTTAAAGCTGACATCCTAGCCATGTCTGTCTGGTAGGTTTATCACTGCCAGGATGTCTGCCGGCACAAACGCCATCTGGCGACACAGCAGTTCCCTCACCACAAACCTCCTATCGGGGAGGTCTTCTTTGGCGCCTCAGTGTTTGAACCTCACCATGTACCTTCTTTTAAAGGCTTGGCCTGTATAGCCTGCACAGGGGTGAAAGATGGAGCAAGCATTTCTGGGAAGGTCCTGAAGGGTCTACCGATCTGCAGGGCGTCTGTTCTAGAGGCGTCTGTACTACCTTGTGTGGTTTTGGTAAGGGGAAAATCCTGCATATTACTCTGCACAGCTTCACCCACCCCGTCCACCTCTATATCACCATCAGATAGGTCCCACACAGATTGTATAACCCAGCAGGTTCACGTTCGCCCATCAGTCCCAGTCTGTTCCCCAGCAATAGAGCTCTGCTCTGTCACCACATCACCCTGACACCTGGATAAATGTCCACTGTCCTGCTGCTGTGTCTGCTGGGACTTCTGGTGCATCTGTTTATTCTTGGGCTTCATACTGCTGCTCAGGGACAGCTGCATAACTCTGAGGCTGCTGCTGCACAGTTCCTGCTGAGACTTGTGGTGCTTTTTGCTGCACAGATCCTGCTGGTAGTCCTGTTGCAAGTCTGTGTGACTGCTGCTGTACAGTGCCTGCTGGGACTTGTGGTGTAGGTCTCTGTGGCTGATGTTTCATGATGCCTACTAGACCTTTGGTGCCTGCTGTTGCACAGCACCTGCTGGGACTTGTGGTACAGGCTGCATTGTGCCTGCTAGGACTTGTGGTGTCGGTCTTCTGATGCATGGTACCTGCTGGGACTTGTGGTTCTGGTCTCTGTTGCATGGTGCCTGCTGGGATTTGTGGTGCTGGTCTCTGTTGCATGGTGCCTGCTGGGATTTGCGGTGCTGGTCTCTGCTGCATGGTGCCTGCTGGGATTCGGTGGTGCTGGTTGTTGTGTTTGATTCCCTCTGCGTGTATCACCCTCTTGGAAGGAGAAGCTTGCAACCTTCAGGGCAGGCCGTGTCCTCTGCCGGAGCTCATCTGGGTATTATTATAGGTTCTGGGCTCCAGTTCAGTGCTCTGTGGCAAACCGTTCCTGGTTCTTATAGGACTGCCAGGGGCCCATCTTCTCCAGGACACAGTCCATCTCCCTCACCACCCCAGCCAGCTCTCGCTCAGTGAGTGCAGTCTGCCATCATACAAGGTGTTACTCTCAGGGTTTGCAGTCTTTAGTTTATACAGACAGTCTATCTGCATCTGCAGCATTGCTATGGAGGTTCAGCTCCCCCATTCTCCTTACCAGCCCTGGGCAGAGGCTGCCATCAGAAATTTCAGGGGCCCCCTGCACAGCTCAAGGCCTGGCCCCCGACACTGCCCCAGTGGCGGATCCAGAGCCTGGTCTTTGGAGGGCACTTCCCAGGAATAGGAGACCATGGGGCCCCTGTGTCCCCGATCCACCTTCAAGCCGCACCCACACACAGCCCACCCATATATCGTGCCCATATCTCTTACATCCAGGGACGTCTCCCACACGGCCCTCCACTATTAGTTCGCCCGCCACACTGCCCCCACTGAGTAATTTGCCCCCAAGTTAATTTGCCCCCACACAAGTAAATTTTGCCCCCAGACAGCCCTGCATTATGTAATTTGCCCCACACGGTCCTCCATTACTCACGACCCCCACTGGAGTAATTTGCCCCCACACTAGCAATTTTGCCCCACACGGCTCCTCCATGTAGTTTGCCCGCCACACTGACCTCCCAATAAGTAATTTGCCCCCACACAAGTTAATTTTGTCCCCAGACAGCCTCCATTATTTCCCCATCAATTTTATTGACATCCATGCTCTGCTTGTTTCTGAGAATGTAATGAAGGGGAGGAGGCGACGTGATGGAAAAGCTTAAATGTATATTAGAAGTGCCATAACAGGAACATATTGAAAATATTTATTTTTTGTGAACAACAGAAAACTGGTCAATTAAATAAAGGCTTTGGACCCAGGGGCTGGGCCAGAGTAGATGGATGGGCGTGAATTAATATAAATTAAATTTAAATTTCATAACATTAAGGTTTTGTTTATTTCAAGATAGAAGAGCATAAAAAGAGCGCACCTAGGTTTTGAGGAGAAAAATAAGAAAAAAATAATTTTTAACCATAAGGTGAGCACTTGGTGGGATTTGAACTAATGGTGGCCTGTGGATGGCACTGTTTTGGGGGGATCTGTGGATGGCACTGTTTTTTTGAGGGGGATCTGTGGATGGCACTTTTTTTGGGGGTGATCTGTGGATGGCACTGTTTTGGGGGATCTGTGGATGGCACTGTTTTTTGAGGGATCTGTGGATGGCACTGTTTTGGTGGAGGAATCTGTGGATGGCACTGTTTTGGGGGATCCGTGGATGGCACTGTTTTGTGAGGGGATCTGTGGATAGCGCTGTTTTTGGCGGGGGATCTGTTGATGGCACTGTTTTGGGGGGATCTGTGGATGGCACTGTTGTGGGGAATCTGTGGATGGCAGTGTTGTGGGGGGATCTGTGGATGGCACTGTTGTGGGGGGATCTGTGGATGGCACTGTTGTGGGGTGGATCTGTGGATGGCACTGTTGTGGGGGATCTGTGGATGGCACTGTTGTGGGGGATCTGTGGATGGCACATATATAGCATCTTATGCTATATATAGTCATCCACAGATCCCCAAAGTACCATCCACAGACCGATACCCCTAAGTGCCATCCACACTGATCCCCATAAGTGACCCCAACACTCAGAATTAATAGTGGTATAATAAAGCAAAGACCTTTTTTTCTTCAGAATCGCGCCACACTCCGGAGCCCAGTGCCGCCTCCTAGTTAATTTATTCACTCTCACTTGCGGCTGGCGTAATCTCGCGCAGTGCGTCTGCGCGAGATTACGGCGCTTCTCTTCAATTATGTCAGTGCCAGTGAGGTGAGTAAATTAGCTAGTTTGCAAGTCAGACAGAGACACACGCAGGGACAGACAGACAGAGACACACGCGGGGACAGACAGACAGAGACACACGCAGGGACAGACAGACAGAGACACACGCAGGGACAGAAAGACAGAGACACATGCAGGGACAGACAGACAGAGACACACGCAGGGACAGACAGACAGAGACACACGCAGGGACAGACAGAGACACACACAGGACAGACAGACAGGGACACACACAGGGACAGACAGACAGAGACACACACAGGAACAGACAGACAGATACACACACAGGGACAGACAGAGACACACAAAGGGACAGAGAGACACACACAGGGACAGGGACAGACACACATACACCATGGCCCTCAGAATACACCTGGATCTGTTCTATAAACCCCCTTAATTGCACCAGATTCCACTCCACTTGAACCCCACTGCCCTGAGTGCTCCACCTGCCCCTTCATATATGAGCTGCCCCTCACCTGCTCTCCATGAAGCTTTGTGGACTCAGGACTGCAGCACATCCTCCATCACTGAGCAGCCTGCAGGCACACAGCCCTCCTCCTCCACAAGCTGCTGCTGCTGTCGGGGTTTGTCCATGTGACTATGAAGGAGCATGTGACCAGTGATGTCACAGACCTCCTTCTAGCAACTACATTCTACCCATGGATCTGCCGAGACTCCAGCTATCTTGTTCTCAGAACAAGATAGCTGGGACCCGGGGCCCGGGAGGTAAAGGACAGGCTGCAGAAGGAAGAGGGGAGGAGCACTGGGCCCCAGAGCCAGCTGCCACAATAAAAAAAAAAAAAAAGTTTCAGGACTGGCCGGGCCCCCAGGGTCCGGGCCCCTTACTGGGAGTATGTTGGTGGCCCTGGCCCTGGGATCTCCTCCACCATCTGCAGCTCAGGTGCACGTGCCGTCTCCTTCACCAGTGGTCTTGGTTTTGGGCAAAGTCTGAGGCTGTTTGAACTCAGAGTCCTCCAGCTTCCCCATTCCAGGCTTGATGGTCTCGTCACTGGCTCCACAGCCTGCACTTGTGACAGTCCTGGAGGCTCCTGGAGACTTTGCTGCAGGTTTCCCTGGGCCATCTCCACAGGCTTCTCAGCATGTTTCATGCTCCCACCACCAGTCCGTCAAATGGAAAGTAGTTGTTGTGTAAAGGATCTCCAATAAAGCCATTAGGAATTCAGCAGATTTCAGTAGAGTACTTGGAACGACCTAGAGCCCATTTGACAGCTACCAGGCTTAAATCGTGTTCAATACACGTATAGAGACTGCAGTAACGTCAAAGGAGACCAGTTTATTATCAGGGGCAAACTCCAACCTCATGAGTTTATTAAGGAAGTCACTAGTATCCCTGGATAGCCCTCGGACTATTAGGAGGGGATACATGGCAAAACTGCCATTATGCACTTGACCCTGGGTGAACTCAGGTGGTGGAAGGTAAGAGCGGGAAAGTTTTTCCGCTGTTTTTATGATGCTCACTGGGCAGACAAGAGTTCGCCCAGTGACATGAGTTTGATTGGTCTTTGATTGACCTATGGTGTCGCCAGGGCCAGGGCAGGTTTACCTGGACCCTGGTGACAACATATGATTGGCCAGCTGTTCTGGGGATGTGGGAATAAAATGCGGGGTCTGCGGGAGTTCTGCGCCTTTGGACCTGTCAGCGGGAGAGAGAAGAAGTTTTGTCCGCGCCTGTCATCGCCTACCTGATGGATCTTCTTTTGGAGGAATTGACTGCTAGAGCTGCGGAAGAAGGAGCGCCTGCTTGCGTGCGGCTGTTACCTAGAGACCGGTGGCTGCGGCGTCGGACCCGGCGGAGAGTGTCGCTATATCGGCCCTGGAGGCTGATGATTTTGTTGGCGGTATCTTCGTGGGAGCAGAGGACCTCCTTATCATTGGTAGCGGCGGCTGGTCCTGTCTTGAGCGTCTGACACGGAGGCGCCTGAGAGGAGGAACAGAAGATATAAGCGCCGGCATTCTCCGTCCCCTTCTGCTGGTTACCAACCGAGATCTCGCGAGACGTGGCGTCGGCTGCTCCAAGCCTCGTGGGATTTTGTAGGTTCAATGGCGGCTGCACAGGAATCATCTCTAAGAAGACGAGGACAAGCTTCTCAAGCTGGAAAGGGCTTCTAACTCCCCCTGGGGCTCACAAGTGTCGGGTCTCAGGGCGCGGGGAGCTCTTTGGAGCAGGTAGCACCGGCCAATCTGCTGCTGGCCGGGTGGATGCCCAACCTGGGATACAAGGAGCCGGTTGTCAGGCTGCAGCAAACTCTCTTCCTGGGCAGAGTCTTCAAGCCGTCGAGTGTGCTGCTGGGTCAACTGGGCTCTGCAATTTCCTTATTGTCTTCTGTCCTATCAGCTCTGGAATCTTATGTTTCTCGTGCTCATCCTCCTCAATCTGTCTCTCAACCTGTTTCTTGTATTCCTCTTCCCTCATCGCTCTCTTTACCTCCTGCTTCTGCAGCCATGGTGGGTCAGCAGTTAGGAAATGTAGCTGCTGCATGGCCGGGGTTGTGAGGGGAGAGTGTTGTGGAACCGTTATCAATTTCTGTCCCGTCTAAAGTGAAGGGTGCAGCAGAGAATTGTTTTAGAGATTATTCCGTGTGAAATGTAGCCTTTAGGCTTCCATCTGTCTCTGTCCAGTTAGGTAAAGATCTGGAAAGGTGACTTTGTGGATATATTGTCCCCTCCTTCCTGCTTCTAAAGATTTTGTTGTGAAAATGGATAAGAGGATAAATCAGAGGAGGAAAGGAGGAGACCTATTCCCAGATCTTTCAATAACTGGCTGCAGGCATTTTGTATATTTGCAAGTGTGCTTGGTTATCATTACACTTACATCTTACTCAACTTTTACATCTGCCCAAAGTCACTTTTAGTCAGTCAGATTTATTAATGGTCCTTTAATACTGTGATAAATGTGGATTGACGGTAGCAGTTTATCCTTCAGTAAGCGGCTTTACAAAAAGTCGCACGTCTTTACAAAAAGTCGCATGTTCTATTAAAAAGTCGCATAAGATAAGCATGGTCCCCCTGGAGTGAAATTGCGAATTTTTTGCGAATTTTTGCGACTTTTTAAATGGTTGCAATAGTAAATCTGTCTAGAGATTCATTTACATAAGACAACACGCCCACTTTCACAAAACTGGAGAGCTTAGTGCAGAGCTTGAAAAGTCGCAAAAAATGCGCAATTTACCGATTGCGCATTTTTTGCGACTTTTCACTCCATTAAAGTGACTTTAGCTAATGATAAATCTGGTCCATAGTGTTGGAAGCTTACAAGAGTTTTGGCGGCTTAGGATGGTTTTCTATGATAGAAAACTTCAGGCAAAAGATGGCGGTTTACCCACAATTACGTTGGGGTGTAAAAGATGTTGGGCTATGGTTGAATTTATTGATTCCTCAGAGGACACAGGCGGTGAGGGGTGATGAAGCGCGGGTTATGTTTCGCTATAATGAGTCTCATTGTAAGTGGCCTGCTACGTGCAAATATAAGCATGAATGTGCCTTTTGTGGAGCAGGGCACCCAATGTCAGGTGTTTCAAAAGGCCAGTTTGCCAGCACAGCCAATTGCCAGGGAATTTCTTCAGAAAAGCGTGGACACCAGTAAGGTTGGAGAAAATGCGTTATTGGCTAGACCGCTATCCAAACCGTCCGGATTTTCTGAGGGTTTTGTAATACCACCATTTTATTTGGCAGGGCTGTGTGATGGTAAAGAATTTGCCTTCGGTTGATCAGTTTCCTTTAGTAGTTCAGGCAAAGGTGAATGCTGAGGTGGAGGCGGGTAGAGTGGCTGGTCTGTTTTTGCAACCGCCCTTTGAGGATTTTCATCTTTCTCCTCTGGGGGTAGTTCCAAAGGAGGAGCCCGGGGCCTTCAGGTTAATTCATCATTTATCCTAACCGTTTAGGTCCTCTCTCAATGATGAGATTGACAGTTCCTTATCTAAAGTTTTTTATTCTACGTTTGATAATGCGGTTAGTTTAGTTAAATCTTTTGGTGTAGGTGCCCTTATGGCTAAAGCAGATGTAAAATCTGCGTTTAGATTGTTACCTATTCATCCTTCAGCTTTTAATTCGCTTGGTTTCCAATTTAAAGGAAGGTTCTTTTTTGATAGATGTTTGCCTATGGGCTGTTCAATTTCCTGTTTTTATTTTGAGGCTTTTGCAACGTTTTTAGAATGGGTTGTTTCGGTTCGTGTTATGAAAGGGGGCATTGTTCAATATTTGGACGATTTTCTATTTATTGGTCCTGCAGATGATATTGCTTGTGGTTTGGTTATGAAGGAGTTTTCTGAGGTATGTGCAGAATTTGGTGTTCCTTTAGCAAATGATAAAACTGTTTTTCCTACAGGTTGTATTGAATATTTGGGGATTGTTATAGATTCGGTTGCAGGTGAAGTTAGGTTGCCAGTACAAAAAATGAGGCAGTGAATTTGGTGAAAAGTGTTTTGTTGCGTCGTACCGTCGTACCTGTGAAGGAAATTCAGTCTCTTTTGGGGCTCTTAGGCCTCTCACACGGGCGTCATGTTTGGCGCCCGATAAGAGGCGGGTGCGTTGCGGGAATATGTGCGATTTTCTCCACGCGGGTGCAAGCGTTTGTAATGCGTTTTGCCTGCGCGTGAGAAAATCGCCATGTTTATTACCCAGACTAAGCCGGACTTCATCACTGAAGTCGGTTTCGGGTAGAGTATTCTGGAGAATTGATTATTTTCCCTTATAACATGGTTATAAGGGAAATAATAGCATTCTTAATAAAGAATGCTTAGTAAAATGAAGTGGAAGGGTTAAAATAATAAGTTAACTTACCTTAGCCACTTGATCGCGTAGTTGCGATCTCTCCTCTCTTTCCCAGCATCAGCTAAGATCTAAAGGACCTGTGATGACGTCACATCACCATGGTAAGATGGACCATGTGATTGGACCATGTGATGTGACGTCATCACAGGTCCTTTAGTGCGGCAAATCGCAACACATCCGCATCCGCTTTCAGCCCCATTCACTTCTATGGGGCCTGCGTTGCGTGAAAACGCACAATATAGAGCATGCTGCGATTTTCAAGCAACGCAGAAGTGATGCGTGAAAATCACCGCTCATGTGCACAGCCTCATAGAAATGAATGGGTCAGATTCAGTGCGGGTGCAATGCGTCCTCCTCACGCATTGCACCGCGCGGAATACTCGCCCGATGTGAAAGGGGCCTTAGCGTTTTGTTGTAGAGTTATGCCTATGGGCAGGGTATTCTGTAGGCAATTGTCTCCGAGGATTGCGGGAAATAAGGAGCTTGGCATGAATTATGGGTTCGTAATGGTGTATTAAAGAATCTGGGGTTGTTGGAATTGTTCCCTGTGGTTGTAGCTTTATCAGTTTCGGGTAGGGCATTTCAGAATAGGAGAATTAGGCTGCATACGGATAACATGGGTGTGATGTTCGCAGTTAATTGTTTATCATCTAAGAATAGGCTGGATGTTAAGTTGTTGAGGCATTTAGTATTATTGTGCTTTTGCGTTGGAATGTTTGGTTAAAGGCAGTTCATGTTCAAGGTGTTAAAAATGAGAGTCGCTGATGCATTATCCCGTTTACAGATGCAGCGGTTCTTCGATCTGGTCCCATCGGCAGGCGCTTGCGGAGTCCGTGTCGGAGCACCTATGGGGATTGATCTGGCAGTGATCATGGATTTGCTGAGCCGCTCAGTGGTAGGAAGTACCTGGAAGAGCTATTTGGCTGCTTGGTTGAGATGGGAGCGTTTTATGGGGAATGTCATGTTCAGTTTTTGATGGGAATGATTCATTGTCGCGTTTAGCTTGAGTTTGTTTGATGAAAGGTTAGCATATAGTTCTGTTTGTAAAATATTAGCTGGTGTTTAGTTTTTCCTTAAAGCATTCAGGTTTTAAAAGGTTATAAGGCTAAAGACTTTATGCAGGATGGGCGGTGTCCAGTTTCGCCGGATATGCTGAGTGCGTCGGCGTGGGGCGACTGGCTCAATATGTTTTAATGATTATGAGGTTTTGTTATTTAGGACTGCATTTGTGGTGATGTTTTTTGCGGCACTGCGTATAGGTGAGCTTTTGCCAAAGTCTAGGTTTTGTAAGGGTGGTTTAGGTTTAAGGGACGTGGTTTTAAGGTCTTCAGAGTTGTTTATTTTTATTCAGAAGTCAAAGATGGATCAGGCGGGTAAGGGTTGTCGTCTGAGAGTTGGCAGTATTGATGATAAGAGGATATGTGCAGTGGATACGGTTAGGCAGTATTTGGCATGTAGACCTTTAGGAAGGGAGGATTTTTTTGTTAATACATAGGAATTGGTCTCCATTATCACAATTCCAGTTCAGGGGGGTGCTGTCTAAGTGTTTGAAGTCGCTGGGTTTGCAAGATAAATACTTTTAGGATAGGGGCTGCGACAGCTGCTGCTCAAATGGGCATGCAAGAATCGGTGATTCAACGTATTGGAAGATGATCGTCTCGCTTTTTCTTTTTATTCTAGTTTCAGGTTTAAAAGTCTGGATTCTGGGTCACTCCTATGTGGATTGGGCGAGTAGGAGGGCCGCAGAGCGGTGTTATGGGCTGAACTTGTCATTACCTGTGGAAGCCGTCCGGGTCTACTGAAGCAGCGTAAGAGGCCTTGGATGGACAGGTCTGTTAGAATATTTGCATGATGTCCTTCCTGAGCCAGATGTTTTGATATTGCATTTGGGAGGTAACGATATGGGCAAGGAGGAGACTGTTAAGTTAATTTTCAGAATAAAATCGACCATGTTGGAGCTTAGGAGGTTGTGTCCAGACACCAGGTTGGTGTTTTCGGAAATAATCTCTAGAAGATGTTGGAAGTTGGTGCCGGCACAGAAGTTCATGGACAAGGTGAGGAAGCGAGTCAACAGGGTTTTGGCTCGCTTTATGTTATCTATTGGAGGTCAGTCTATTAGGCACATGGATTTGGAGAGTGGAGAGGCCGGCCTGTTCTTTAAGGACTGTATTCATTTGTCGGATATAGGAAATTACATTTTTAATTTGGACTTACAAGCTATGGTCGAAATAGCTTTGGGTGGGGTGGGGCCCTTGCCACTTGTTTGAAGTGGCGCAGGCCTGGTGGGGTGATTTTAAATTAGTCGTCCCATTTGAAGGATGGAATTGGACGTTATGTGCTATGAACAGCTAATTGTTTGAGTCTGAGTTAATGACCGGACTCATAGGGCCAGATTTATCATTACACTTACATCTTACTCCACTTTTACATCTGCCCAAAGTCACTTTTAGTCAGTCAGATTTATTAATGGTCCTTAATACTGTGATAAATGTGGATTGACGGTAGCAGTTTATCCTTCAGTAAGCTGCTTTACAAAAGTCGCACGTCTTTACAAAAAAGTTGCATGTTCTATTAAAAGTCGATAAGATAAGCATGGTCCCCCTGGAGTGAAATTGCGCATTTTTTTGCGACTTTTGGCGACTTTTAAACGTAGTTGCAGTAGTAAATCTGTCTAGAGATTCCTTTACATAAGACAACACGCCCACTTTCAAAAACTGGAGAGCTTAGTGCAGAGTTGAAAAGTCGCAAAAAAATGCGCAATTTTACCGATAGCGCATTTTTTGCGACTTTTCCTCCATTAAAGTGACTTTAGCTAATGATAAATCTGGCCCTTAGTGTTATTTTTAAAAAGGTAATTTAAGGTTATATTTATGTGGAAATTATTTTAAATTTATTTAATAAACAGGCCGTGGCTTACCTCCACTCTTTGGGTCTTTGATTTATTTGTATGAGTGATGTTGGATAAGTACGTCTAGGTGGGTGTGTGTGCATGACATGTTCTGCAATGACCCTGTTTTTGTCTTTTATTTAAAATTTTCGATATAACCTTATGCATCATCTCAGCCCATACATTCTGCATATGGAGTGCCGGCTTTTCCCACATGATGGGGCGGTACCTGGCTGATGCGCCCGATCACATGACCAGCACGTGACCGGCACCTGATTGACTCCGAGTCCCGGAACTAAAAATTATATCGGAGTATGCGCATTGTATATGAAGATTTACAGTGCGCCCCTAGGCCCCTTTCACACGGGCGAGTTCTCGCGCGGGTGCAATGCGTGAGTGAACGCATTGCACCCCGCACTGAATCGGACCCATCCATTTCTATGGGGCTGTGCACATGAGCGGTGATTTTCCCGCATCACTTCTGCATGCTCTATATTGTGCGTTTTCACGCAATGCAGGCCCCATAGAAGTGAATGGTGCTGCGGAAAATCGCAAGCATCCGTAAGCAAGTGCGGATGCAGTGCGATTGTCCCTTGACGGGACCAGATCTTTACTATTTTCCCTTATAACATGGTTATAAGGGAAAATAATAGCATTCTTAATAAAGAATGCTTAGTAAAATGAAGATGAAGGGTTAAAAATAATAAAGTTAACTTACCTTTGCCACTTGATCAGCAGTAGTTGCGATCTCCCTCTCTTTTCCAGCTTCAGCTAAGATCTACAGGACCTGTGATGACGTCACATCACATGGTCCAATCACATCATCACCATGGTAAGATGAACCAGTGATTGGACCATGTGATGTGACGTCATCACAGGGCCTTTAGTTGTTAGTTAAAGCATGAAAGGAGAGGAGAGATCGCAACTATGCGATCAAGTGGCTAAGGTAAGTTAATTTTTATTATTTTTAACCCCTTCCTCTTTCATTTTACTATGCATTCTTTATTAAGAATGCTATTATTTCCCTTATAACCATGTTATAAGGGAAAATAATAAATTATTCAGAAGACCCGAAACCGGACTTCAGTGATGAACTCCGGCTTCAGGTCTGGGTACCAAACATGGCGATTTTTCACACACGCGTGCAAAACGCATTAAAAGGAAAAATCGCGCATATTCCCGCTAGCGCACCTGCCTCTTATCCGAGGCGTCAAACATGACGCCCGTGTGAAAGAGGCCTTATAGTTTCCTATATATACATAAACTAGCTGAGGTATACGTTTCTTTCGTTGAATATTTTCAACTGATGTAATGGGCGATCTCCTCCATTTAGACTATGGTATTATGCTGCACTGTGAATGACATCATGAAGGGAGGGTTGCCCCCTCTCACCCAATTGTTTGTATGCACTGGGTATATATGTTTGCCACTTGTCACACATTTTTATGCTTGATAAAGACTTCAGGAAGTCGAAACATCAGCTTTCTGAGGTGGAATAAAGAAGTTTTTACTACAAGACGTTGGAGTGCTGCGATTTTCTTCATCTAACTGGAATATGCTGGGGGTTCTAAGGCCGGGACCCGACATCGCGCTGCACCGCCACTAAACAGACTTTTGGTCTAATGACCTTTGATGGTGCTGTCTCAATCCACTCTGTTTATTCCACCACGAGCCTGAGATCTTGTGCGCTGCACACCTGCTGCATTAGACTGAGCTCTGTCCTCCATACTGGCCACCTTGCTGTTTTAAAATTCTACAAACCTTGCATGGCCGACTGTCTCACCTCACTTTCCTTAGAAGCAGATGCTGGTGCTCCTTCTTTCAATGTTTTCCTAATTTCCATCTCTTCGTGTCTTTTCCTTGAGCTACAAACACTTTCATTCTTAGCATTTCTTCCCACAGGGTTCACTTTGGGATTTGAATCCACATTCGGAAGAGTCTGGGAATTTCCTCCCAGTGAAGACCTGGAAGCCTGGGCCTTGCTTGGTAAACTTCCCCACCCAGGGCTGCCCTCCCTGGGCTTTCTGCAGACATCAGGAGAGCTACAACACACAAAGTCTCAGCTACGAGGCAGTATTATAGTAGTTATATTCTTGTACATAGAGGCAGTATTATAATAGTTATATTCTTGTACATAGGAGGCAGTATTATAGTAGTTATATTCTTGTACATAGGAGGCAGTATTATAGTAGTTATATTCTTGTACATAGGAGGCAGTATTATAGTAGTTATATTCTTGTACATAGGAGGCAGTATTATAATAGTTATATTCTTGTACATAGGCAGCAGTATTATAGTAGTTATATTCTTGTACAGAGGAGCAGTATTATAGTAGTTATATTCTTATACATAGGAGCAGTATTATAGTAGTTATATTCTTGTACATAGGAGCAGTATTATAGTAGTTATATTCTTGTACATAGGAGCAGTATTATAGTAGTTATATTCTTGTATATAGGAGGTAGTATTATAGTAGTTATATTCTTGTATGTAGGAGCAGTATTATAGTAGTTATATTCTTGTACATAGGAGCAGTATTATAGTAGTTATATTCTTGTACATAGGAGGCAGTATTATAGTAGTTATATTCTTGTACATAGGAGCAGTATTATAGTAGTTATATTCTTGTACATAGGAGCAGTAGTATAGTAGTTATATTCTTGTACATAGGAGCAGTATTATAGTAGTTATATTCTTGTACATAGGAGGCAGTATTATAATAGTTATATTCTTGTACATAGGAGGCAGTATTATAGTAGTTATATTCTTGTACATAGGAGCAGTATTATAGTAGTTATATTCTTGTACATAGGAGGCAGTATTATAGTAGTTATATTCTTGTACATAGGAGGCAGTATTATAGTAGTTATATTCTTGTACATAGGCAGCAGTATTATAGTAGTTATATTCTTGTACAGAGGAGCAGTATTATAGTAGTTATATTCTTGTACATAGGAGCAGTATCATAGTAGTTATATTCTTGTACATAGGAGCAGTATTATAGTAGTTATATTCTTGTACATAGGAGCAGTATTATAGTAGTTATATTCTTGTATATAGGAGGTAGTATTATAGTAGTTATATTCTTGTATGTAGGAGCAGTATTATAGTAGTTATATTCTTGTACATAGAGCAGTATTATAGTAGTTATATTCTTGTACATAGGAGGCAGTATTATAGTAGTTATATTCTTGTACATAGGAGCAGTATTATAGTAGTTATATTCTTGTACATAGGAGCAGTAGTATAGTAGTTATATTCCTGTACATAGGAGGCAGTATTATAGCAGTTATATTCTTGTACATATCATAGGAGCAGTATTATAGTAGTTATATTCTTGTACATAGGAGGCAGTATTATAGTAGTTATATTCTTGTACATAGGGGGCAGTATTATAGTAGTTATATTATTGTACATAGAAGCAGTATTATAGTAGTTATATTCTAGTACATAGGAGCAGTATTATAGTAGTTATATTCTTGTACATAGGAGGCAGTATTATAGTAGTTATATTCTTGTACATAGGAGGCAGTATTATAGTAGTTATATTATTGTACATAGGAGCAGTATTATAGTAGTTATATTCTTGTACATAGGAGCAGTATTATAGTAGTTATATTCTTGTACATAGGAGGCAATATTATAGTAGTTATTGTAACGGATCAACTGGTGTGGACCCGCTGTGCCACTTACCGGTTTGGCTTTGGGCCAAACTTGGGAGCGGAGTCTAAGTGTCCCCCTGGTTTTCACCCCTTTATCCCGCTCCAGGATGCGGAAGCTGGACTCAGCTGCAGGGGAGACACCAGTTCGCTACCGCAAGAGTGGTCCCGGTTAAGTGGCAGCTGGCCGGGCAGGCCAGAAAGCCCCGATGCTAGCACCGGGGAACAGGCAATATAGCAGACAGCCGCAGGATAATGCTGAGCTGAACAAGCGGTATAGCAGAGCTAGTGCTGTGAGAACAGCAGAGCTGAGTTAGTCCAGGTGGAGCTGGTGTAACGATCTGCACAGCAGACAGAGGCGTGGTCGACAGTCCGGGTCTTTAACTTGAGAGCAGCGAGGTACAAGAGGATCAAGCAGAGACGAGGTCAGGATACAGGCAGAGGTCATAAACAGGATATCGAATGCAGGAACAACAGGAGCCTTAGCTGTAGGAAGTACAATATTGCTCAGGCATTGCAGGAAGGGGGAAGCACCCTTATAAAGGTGGTGCCTGGCCAGGATTGGAGAGAGGGCGGAATCAGGGGCGTGCATTAACCCTTAAGGTACCAGGACGCCTGCGGCTCCTACAAGATACAACAGAAGCTGTCGTAGCCTGCGACAGCGCAGGAAAGCGGGTCCGGAGCCTGCAGCGAAGAGGAGGAGCCCCGCGTGCAGCTCGACTGAGGTACGTAGTCGGACGCACTGCACGCTGGCGGCTGCCAACTGCCATTGTTACAGTATCCCCCTCTCACGCCCCTTCTTTTTGGCCTTGATGCGCTGAAAAATCTTCTGAGAAGATTCGAGCATGTACATTCTCCTCCGGCTCCCAGGAACGTTCCTCAGGACCATAATTCTTCCAGTCTACAAGGAAGTACCTCTTACCACCAACAACCTTGGAATCGAGGATGTTCTGTACTTCAAATTCAGGCTCACCGTCAGTAGGCACGGAAGTAGAGGTGGAGGAGGCCTGGAAAAGGAGTTGAGGACCAACGGTTTCAGAAGAGATACATGAAAAGAATTTGGAACTGAGAGAAGGAGGCAACCGGAGTTTATAAGAAACACGGTTGATACGCTCAAGGACCTCAAACGGGCCCAGAAACCGTGGAGCAAATTTGTAACAAGGTACCTTTATGTGGATGTTCCGGGAGGAAAGCCAGACTTTGTCGCCAGGAGAGAACTGAGGAGGAGGTCTACGTCTGGTATCCGCATTTTTCTTCATACGAGTAACAGCCTGAGAGATGGAATCCTTAGTCTGTCTTCAGATGCTGAGGAAGTCTCTGAACAAAGAATTAGCAGCCGGTACCTCGGAAGATGCGGACAGGGGTAAAGGAGCACGAGGGTGTAGTCCATAGACTATGTAGAAGGGAGAAGAGCCCGTGGATTGTCCGGAATGGCTGTTGTACGAGAATTCCGCCCAAGGCAGGAGCTGCACCCAATCATCATGCTGAGCAGAGACAAAGTGACGTAGGTAGTTCTCCAAAGTCTGATTAACTCGTTCAACTTGCCCATTAGACTGAGGGTGGTATCCAGAAGAGAAGATCCAACTTCACCTCAAGTAGCCCACAGAGCGCTCTCCAGAATTTGGAAGTAAATTGTACCCTCGATCGGACACAATGTGCAGAGGTAGGCCATGAAGGCGGAAGATGTGTTCGAAGAACAGACAGGCTAGTCGCTTAGCAGAGGGCAATCCAGGAAGCGGAATAAAATGTGCCATCTTGGAGAATCTGTCTACCACTACCCAGATTACAGAACAGCCAGCAGAGGACGGGAGGTCTGTGATAAAGTCCATAGCAACATGCTGCCAGGGAACTTCCGGAATGGGTAACGGTAGTAGCAACCCTGCTGGTTTGGTTCGGGGAACCTTGTTGCGGGCACAGGAGGTACAGGCAGACACAAATTCCCGGACATCTTTGGGTAGGGTCGGCCACCAGTAGTGACGGGACAGCAACTCAAAGGTCTTACGTACTCAGGGTGACCAGCGTACTTGGAGCAATGTCCCCAGAGAAATTCCTCCTCTTGGCTTGCGGAACAAAAATCTTCCCCGGAGGAATATCTTTTACTCGAACTGGCGCCACTGAAACCAGGCAGGACGGATCGATGATATTTTGAGGTTCCTCGATCTAATCTGGCTGGGTCAAAGGAACGGGAAACGCATCAACCCTCACATTTATGTCTGCCGGTCGAAAATGCAGAAGGAAATTGAATCGGTCAAAGAAGAGTGCCCATCGAGCCTGACGTGGATTAAGACGCTGTGCAGACTGCAGATAAGTCAGATTCTTGTGGTCAGTGTATATAACCACTGGATGCAAAGCCCCTCCAGAAGGTATCTCCATTCTTCCAAGGCCATCTTGATAGCAAGCAGTTCTCTATCACCGATGGAGTAGTTTCTTTCTGCAGAAGAGAAGAGCTTGGATAAGAAACCACACGAGACAAATTTCCCTTTGGAGGTCTTCTGTAGCAGGACTGCACCTGCACCAATAGAAGAAGCATCCACTTCTAGGAAGAACTGTTTAGAAGTGTCTGGATGATGGAGGACAGGAGAAGCAGCAAAGCAATCTTTGAGTTGTCGGAATGCAGACTCAGCTTCAGGGGTCCATTTCTTTGCATCCGCCCTTTCTTAGTCAGCGCAGAAATAGGGGCTGTGAGAGAAGAGAAGTTTGGAATGAACTGCCTATAGAAGTTGGCAAATCCCAGAAATCTTTGAACAGGGGCTGACTGGCAACCTTTGGCCCAGGGGCAAGTAACACCCAGAGGCCCACTGAGCCCCCTCTACTTCCTGATTCGCTGTCACAAGAGGCTGGGCGGGAGCTGCGGAGGAGAGCACAGCCTCCTTTGACAGCATTGACAGCTATCTCCGCCCCCACACCTCCGCTCTCCTGATCTGTCACAGGAGGCTGAGCATTGCGGGAGAGGATAGATGTTGGCCACTCACAGCGCTCATAGCCCCCTTATGTGCCAGTAGCCGTCCCCTTATGTGCCAGTAGCCGTCCCTTATGTGCCAGTAGCCGTCCCCTTATGTGCCAGTAGCCGTACTCCTTATGTGCCAGTAGCCGTACCCCTTATGTGCCAGTAGCCGTCCCCTTATGTGCCAGTAGCCGTCCCCTTATGTGCCAGTAGCCGTCCCCTTATGTGCCAGTAGCCTCTCTTATGTGCCAGTAGCACCCCCTTATGTGCCAGTAGCACCCTCTTATGTGCCAGTAGCACCCCTTATGTGCCAGTAGCACCCCCTTGTGCCAGTAGCACCCCTTATGTGCCAGTAGCACCTCTTATGTGCCAGTAGTCCCCCTTATGTGCCAGTAGCACCCCTTATGTGCCAGTAGCACCCCTTATGTGCCAGTAGCCCTCCTTATGTGCCAGTCGCCTCCTTATGTGCCAGTAGAATCCCCCTCACCTTATCATGTGCCAGTAGAATCCCCCTCACCTTATCATGTGCCAGTAGAATCCCCCCTCAGTTATCATGTGCCAGTAGAATTCCCCCTCACTTTATCATGTGCCAGTAGAATCCCCTCCTCACTTTATCATGTGCCAGTTGAACTCCCCCCTCCTTATCTTATGTGCCAGTAGATTCCCTCCCCTTTATCTTATGTGCCAGTAGAATCCCCCTCACCTTATCATGTGCCAGTAGAATCCCCCTCACCTTATCATGTGCCAGTAGAATCCCCCTCAGTTATCATGTGCCAGTAGAATTCCCCTCACTTTATCATGTGCCAGTAGAATCCCTCCTCACTTTATCATGTGCCAGTAGATTCCCCTTATCTTATGTGCCAGTAGATTCCCCCCTTTATCTTATGTGCCAGTAGATTCCCCCCTTATCTTATGTGCCAGTAGATTCCCCTCCCTTTATCTTATGTGCCAGTAGATTCCCCCTTATCTTATGTGCCAGTAGATTCCCCCTTTATCTTATGTGCCAGTAGATTCCCCCTTATCTTATGTGCCAGTAGATTCCCCCCTTATCTTATGTGCCAGTAGATTCCCCCCTTATCTTATGTGCCAGTAGATTCCCCCTTATCTTATGTGCCAGTAGATTCCTGCCCCCCTTATCTTATGTGCCAGTAGATTCCTCCCCCTATCTTATGTGCCAGTAGATTTTCCCCTTTATCTTATGTGCCAGTAGATTCTCCCCCCTTTATCTTATGTGCCAGTAGATTCCCCCTTATCTTATGTGCCAGTAGATTCCCCCTTATCTTATGTGCCAGTAGATTCCCCCCTTATCTTATGTGCCAGTAGATTCCCCCTTATCTTATGTGCCAGTAGATTCCTGCCCCCTTATCTTATGTGCCAGTAGATTCCTCCCCCTATCTTATGTGCCAGTAGATTCCCCCACCCCTTTATCTTATGTGCCAGTAGATTCTCCCCCTTTATCTTATGTGCCAGTAGATTCCTCCCCTTATCTTATGTGCCAGTAGATTCCCCCCTTTATCTTATGTGCCAGTAGCCCCAAAAACACAAAAACACAAACAAACATACAAAAACGCTTATACTTACCTCCAGCGATGCGATGCAGGCCTCTTCTGGCCTGTGTCCTTGTTGTACCGCTCAGCGGCGGCGATGACGTCATCGGCCGCCTGCACCAGCCTCTGATAGGCTGCCGGCCTAGTGCTGGCAGCCTATCAGAGGAACAGGAGGGGACACGCCTCTCCCTGCTCTGCCGCAGCACAGACATCTGTATCGCCGTCCTGAGGACGGCGATACAGATGACTATGGAGATGAACGCTTCCACAGTGGAAGCGTTCATCTCCCTGTGCCCTGCCGCCGGCCGCCCCACTTGTCACCAGGGCCGCGGCAGGGCACATGCACTACAGAACAGAGGGGCCCGTTTACAGAGGCAACAGAGGGCCCGGGGGCAATTGCCCCTGCCCCCGGCCCAGTCCGCCCCTGTCTTTGAATGGCAAGGAGACCTTGAGGACGGGGCCAATTCTGGATGGCAGACATCTTGTCGGGGTCCATTTGCAGACCAGTGCAGACCAGAAAGGGTAAGGAAGACTGCTCAAAGACACACTTTTCGAGCTTGGCAAACAGACCATTCTCCCTTAGGCACTGCAGAACCAGGCGCACTTGTCTCCGGTGAGTAGACAAGTCGGTTGAATAAATGAGAATATCAGTCGAGATACACTACTACACACTTGTATAACAGGTCCCGGAAGATGTAATTTACAAATTCTTGAAGACTGCAGGAGCGTTGCAAAGGCCGAACGGCATAACCAAGTACTCATAGTGGCCATCACGGGTATTGAATGCCGTCTTCCACTCGTCGCCTTCACGGATTCGGATCAGGTTATATGCACCACGTAGATCCAATTTAGAAAATATCTGTGCGCCTCGGATACGGTCAAACAATTCAGACATCAGGGGCAGAGGATACTTGTTCTTGACTGTGATCTTGTTCAGTCCACGATAATCTATGCATGGATGGAGTGACGCGTCTTTCTTGGACACGAAGAAGAAACCGGCTCCAGCCAGCGAGGTAGACTTCCGGATAAACCCCTCTCCAGGTTCTCCTTAATATACTCGGCCATAGCCTGTGTCTCAGGCAGGGATAAAGGATAAACCCTTCCACGAGGAGGAGAAGTCCCAGGTAGAAGATCGATCGGGCAGTCATAAGTCCGATGAGGTGGTAAAGTCTCTGCCTTCTTCTTACAGAAAACATCTCCAAAGGATGCAAATTGCGGAGGCAGACCAGGCAGGTTCACAGGAACCGGACGAGGAGACGTTGGGTGGACCATCGACAGGCAGGAAGTTTGGCACTGAGGACCCCAGCGGAGAATATCCCCCTTTCGCCAGTCTAAGACGGGAGAATGTTGCTGTAGCCAGGGCAATCCCAGAATCACTGGGTCTGTGGAATCTGGCAGGACATAGAAGGATATTTCTTCAGAATGTAGCACCTCGACTTGGAGTTTCACAGGAGCCGTGATGAACTGAATAGGTTTGGGTAAGGTTTGTCCATTAACAATCGTTGCCACCAGAGGCTTCGCCAGACGGGTAGTGGAAAGCTGGCACTGGGTCACCAGGGCTTGATTAACAAAGTTCTCGGCAGCGCCAGAATCCAGGAAGGCAGGTACCGATATACTGGTTTTCCCAGCAGACACCATTACAGGGATAAGAAGTTTGGGAGAATTGTCTTTTTCACCTAGGGTCACTTCTCCCAATGAGCCTAGGCGCTGAAGTTTTCTGCCTTCTGGGGGCAGGTACGAACAACATGTTCCTTCCACCGCAGTAGAGGCACAAGTTCTCTGCTCGCCGCTGGCTGCTCCTGATCAGAGAGCTTCAGGCGATCCACCTGCATAGGCTCTTCAGATGGAATCGCAGCAGGAGTCTGAACAGTCCTCTGGAAGACAGGTGCGAGTTTAGACGTCTGCTTCATCCTTGCGGCTTGAGAAAAATGTTCATGAAACCGCACGCCTATGCATGTGACCAACGTGATCAAAGCATCCAGAGAGCCAGGGAGGTCCCTTCCCGCTAGTTCGTCTTTAATGCGGTCACACAGGCCTCCCAGAATACGGCTCGTTGAGCTTCATCATTCCAGGACAGTTCTGCGGCCAGTGTACGGAACTGGATTGCGTGATTGGCCCACTCTCCTAGCGCCTTGACGCAGACGAAGAAGAGCAGAAGCTGCAGACGAGGCACGGCCAGGTTCCTCAAATACTGTACGGAAAACAGTTAAGAAGGTCTGTAGGCTTGCAGTCTCAGGTCCGCTCGCTCTCATATAGGATTAGCCTAAGCAAGAGCTTCCAGAGAGCAGAGATACAATGAAAGCCACTTTTGCTCGGTCAGACTGGAACTTGTCTCCATGTAGCTCAAAGTGGATCAAGCATTGATTCAGGAACCCTCTGCAGGCCTTTGACTCACCGCTGAAACGTGGAGGCGGGAAGTTGGACACCAGACGTGCTCCTGGTATGCAGACGATGCAAACGGAATTAGCAGGAGTTGCTGGGACCTGTAGATGCCGCAGGAGCAGTAGTCGGTAGAGGGTCCAGACGTGCAGAAATTGTGTTCAGATACTGCAGCAGGACTTTTTGGCGTTCACCTGGTGCTAGTGCTCTCGGTATAAATCTTGTACCACAGGCTTGGGCTTGCACAGCGGGGTCCATGGCCTGAGCAAACTGTAATGGATCAACGGGTGTGGACCCGCTGTGCCACTTACCGGTTTGGCTTTGGGCCAAACTTGGGAGCAGAGTCTAAGTGTCCCCTGGTTTTCACCCTTATCCCGCTCCAGGATGCGGAAGCTGGACTCAGCTGCAGGAGACACCCAGGTACGCTACCGCAAGAGTGGTCCCAGGTTAAGTGGCAGCTGGCCGGGCTGGCCAGAAAGCCCCGATGCTAGCACTGGGGAACAGGCAATATAGCAGACAGCCTAGGATAATGCTGAGCTGAAGCGAGCGGTATAGCAGTGCTAGTGCTGTGAGAACAGCAGAGCTGAGTTAGTCCAGGTGGAGCTGGTGTAACGATCTGCACAGCAGACAGAGGCGTGGTCGACAGTCCGGTTCTTTAACTTGAGAGCAGAGAGTACAAGAGGATCAAGCAGAGACGAGGTCAGGATACAGGCAGAGGTCATAAGCAGGATATCGAATGCAGGAACAACAGGAGCCTTAGCTGTAGGAAGTACAATATTGCTCAGGCATTGCAGGAAGGGGAAGCACCCTTATAAAGGTGGTGCCTGGCCAGGATTGGAGAGAGGGCGGAATCAGCGGCGTGCATTAACCCTTAATGTACTCAGGGCGCCCGCGGCTCCTACAAGATACAACAGAAGCTGTCGTGAGCCGACGACAGCGCAGGAAACGCGGTCCGAGCCTGCAGCGAAGAGTGAGGAGCCCCGCGTGCAGCTCGACTGAGGCACGTAGGTCAGACGCACTGCACGCCGGCGCGGCTGCCAACTGCCATTGTTACATTGTACATAGGAGGCAGTATTATAGTAGTTATATTCTTGTACATAGGAGGCAGTATTATAGTAGTTATATTCTTGTACATAGGAGCAGTATTATAGTAGTTATATTCTTGTACATAGGGAGCAGTATTATAGTAGTTATATTCATGTACATAGGATCAGTATTATAGTAGTTATATTCTTGTACATAGGAGCAGTATTATAGTAGTTATATTCTTGTACATAGGAGGCAGTATTATAGTAGTTATATTCTTGTACATAGGAGCAGTATTATAGTAGTTATATTCTTGTACATAGGAGCAGTATTATAGTAGTTATATTCATGTACAGAGGATCAGTATTATAGTAGTTATATTCTTGTTTATAGGAGCAGTATTATAGTAG